>CATKSN020000704.1:0-5000 GCA_949782905.1 Rangifer tarandus platyrhynchus
TAACCCTAACCCTAACCCTAACCCTAACCCTAACCCTAACCCTAACCCTAACCCTAACCCTAACCCTAACCCTAACCCTAACCCTAACCCTAACCCTAACCCTAACCCTAACCCTAACCCTAACCCTAACCCTAACCCTAACCCTAACCCTAACCCTAACCCTAACCCTAACCCTAACCCTAACCCTAACCCTAACCCTAACCCTAACCCTAACCCTAACCCTAACCCTAACCCTAACCCTAACCCTAACCCTAACCCTAACCCTAACCCTAACCCTAACCCTAACCCTAACCCTAACCCTAACCCTAACCCTAACCCTAACCCTAACCCTAACCCTAACCCTAACCCTAACCCTAACCCTAACCCTAACCCTAACCCTAACCCTAACCCTAACCCTAACCCTAACCCTAACCCTAACCCTAACCCTAACCCTAACCCTAACCCTAACCCTAACCCTAACCCTAACCCTAACCCTAACCCTAACCCTAACCCTAACCCTAACCCTAACCCTAACCCTAACCCTAACCCTAACCCTAACCCTAACCCTAACCCTAACCCTAACCCTAACCCTAACCCTAACCCTAACCCTAACCCTAACCCTAACCCTAACCCTAACCCTAACCCTAACCCTAACCCTAACCCTAACCCTAACCCTAACCCTAACCCTAACCCTAACCCTAACCCTAACCCTAACCCTAACCCTAACCCTAACCCTAACCCTAACCCTAACCCTAACCCTAACCCTAACCCTAACCCTAACCCTAACCCTAACCCTAACCCTAACCCTAACCCTAACCCTAACCCTAACCCTAACCCTAACCCTAACCCTAACCCTAACCCTAACCCTAACCCTAACCCTAACCCTAACCCTAACCCTAACCCTAACCCTAACCCTAACCCTAACCCTAACCCTAACCCTAACCCTAACCCTAACCCTAACCCTAACCCTAACCCTAACCCTAACCCTAACCCTAACCCTAACCCTAACCCTAACCCTAACCCTAACCCTAACCCTAACCCTAACCCTAACCCTAACCCTAACCCTAACCCTAACCCTAACCCTAACCCTAACCCTAACCCTAACCCTAACCCTAACCCTAACCCTAACCCTAACCCTAACCCTAACCCTAACCCTAACCCTAACCCTAACCCTAACCCTAACCCTAACCCTAACCCTAACCCTAACCCTAACCCTAACCCTAACCCTAACCCTAACCCTAACCCTAACCCTAACCCTAACCCTAACCCTAACCCTAACCCTAACCCTAACCCTAACCCTAACCCTAACCCTAACCCTAACCCTAACCCTAACCCTAACCCTAACCCTAACCCTAACCCTAACCCTAACCCTAACCCTAACCCTAACCCTAACCCTAACCCTAACCCTAACCCTAACCCTAACCCTAACCCTAACCCTAACCCTAACCCTAACCCTAACCCTAACCCTAACCCTAACCCTAACCCTAACCCTAACCCTAACCCTAACCCTAACCCTAACCCTAACCCTAACCCTAACCCTAACCCTAACCCTAACCCTAACCCTAACCCTAACCCTAACCCTAACCCTAACCCTAACCCTAACCCTAACCCTAACCCTAACCCTAACCCTAACCCTAACCCTAACCCTAACCCTAACCCTAACCCTAACCCTAACCCTAACCCTAACCCTAACCCTAACCCTAACCCTAACCCTAACCCTAACCCTAACCCTAACCCTAACCCTAACCCTAACCCTAACCCTAACCCTAACCCTAACCCTAACCCTAACCCTAACCCTAACCCTAACCCTAACCCTAACCCTAACCCTAACCCTAACCCTAACCCTAACCCTAACCCTAACCCTAACCCTAACCCTAACCCTAACCCTAACCCTAACCCTAACCCTAACCCTAACCCTAACCCTAACCCTAACCCTAACCCTAACCCTAACCCTAACCCTAACCCTAACCCTAACCCTAACCCTAACCCTAACCCTAACCCTAACCCTAACCCTAACCCTAACCCTAACCCTAACCCTAACCCTAACCCTAACCCTAACCCTAACCCTAACCCTAACCCTAACCCTAACCCTAACCCTAACCCTAACCCTAACCCTAACCCTAACCCTAACCCTAACCCTAACCCTAACCCTAACCCTAACCCTAACCCTAACCCTAACCCTAACCCTAACCCTAACCCTAACCCTAACCCTAACCCTAACCCTAACCCTAACCCTAACCCTAACCCTAACCCTAACCCTAACCCTAACCCTAACCCTAACCCTAACCCTAACCCTAACCCTAACCCTAACCCTAACCCTAACCCTAACCCTAACCCTAACCCTAACCCTAACCCTAACCCTAACCCTAACCCTAACCCTAACCCTAACCCTAACCCTAACCCTAACCCTAACCCTAACCCTAACCCTAACCCTAACCCTAACCCTAACCCTAACCCTAACCCTAACCCTAACCCTAACCCTAACCCTAACCCTAACCCTAACCCTAACCCTAACCCTAACCCTAACCCTAACCCTAACCCTAACCCTAACCCTAACCCTAACCCTAACCCTAACCCTAACCCTAACCCTAACCCTAACCCTAACCCTAACCCTAACCCTAACCCTAACCCTAACCCTAACCCTAACCCTAACCCTAACCCTAACCCTAACCCTAACCCTAACCCTAACCCTAACCCTAACCCTAACCCTAACCCTAACCCTAACCCTAACCCTAACCCTAACCCTAACCCTAACCCTAACCCTAACCCTAACCCTAACCCTAACCCTAACCCTAACCCTAACCCTAACCCTAACCCTAACCCTAACCCTAACCCAACCCTAACCCTAACCCTAACCCTAACCCTAACCCTAACCCTAACCCTAACCCTAACCCTAACCCTAACCCTAACCCTAACCCTAACCCTAACCCTAACCCTAACCCTAACCCTAACCCTAACCCTAACCCTAACCCTAACCCTAACCCTAACCCTAACCCTAACCCTAACCCTAACCCTAACCCTAACCCTAACCCTAACCCTAACCCTAACCCTAACCCTAACCCTAACCCTAACCCTAACCCTAACCCTAACCCTAACCCTAACCCTAACCCTAACCCTAACCCTAACCCTAACCCTAACCCTAACCCTAACCCTAACCCTAACCCTAACCCTAACCCTAACCCTAACCCTAACCCTAACCCTAACCCTAACCCTAACCCTAACCCTAACCCTAACCCTAACCCTAACCCTAACCCTAACCCTAACCCTAACCCTAACCCTAACCCTAACCCTAACCCTAACCCTAACCCTAACCCTAACCCTAACCCTAACCCTAACCCTAACCCTAACCCTAACCCTAACCCTAACCCTAACCCTAACCCTAACCCTAACCCTAACCCTAACCCTAACCCTAACCCTAACCCTAACCCTAACCCTAACCCTAACCCTAACCCTAACCCTAACCCTAACCCTAACCCTAACCCTAACCCTAACCCTAACCCTAACCCTAACCCTAACCCTAACCCTAACCCTAACCCTAACCCTAACCCTAACCCTAACCCTAACCCTAACCCTAACCCTAACCCTAACCCTAACCCTAACCCTAACCCTAACCCTAACCCTAACCCTAACCCTAACCCTAACCCTACCCTAACCCTAACCCTAACCCTAACCCTAACCCTAACCCTAACCCTAACCCTAACCCTAACCCTAACCCTAACCCTAACCCTAACCCTAACCCTAACCCTAACCCTAACCCTAACCCTAACCCTAACCCTAACCCTAACCCTAACCCTAACCCTAACCCTAACCCTAACCCTAACCCTAACCCTAACCCTAACCCTAACCCTAACCCTAACCCTAACCCTAACCCTAACCCTAACCCTAACCCTAACCCTAACCCTAACCCTAACCCTAACCCTAACCCTAACCCTAACCCTAACCCTAACCCTAACCCTAACCCTAACCCTAACCCTAACCCTAACCCTAACCCTAACCCTAACCCTAACCCTAACCCTAACCCTAACCCTAACCCTAACCCTAACCCTAACCCTAACCCTAACCCTAACCCTAACCCTAACCCTAACCCTAACCCTAACCCTAACCCTAACCCTAACCCTAACCCTAACCCTAACCCTAACCCTAACCCTAACCCTAACCCTAACCCTAACCCTAACCCTAACCCTAACCCTAACCCTAACCCTAACCCTAACCCTAACCCTAACCCTAACCCTAACCCTAACCCTAACCCTAACCCTAACCCTAACCCTAACCCTAACCCTAACCCTAACCCTAACCCTAACCCTAACCCTAACCCTAACCCTAACCCTAACCCTAACCCTAACCCTAACCCTAACCCTAACCCTAACCCTAACCCTAACCCTAACCCTAACCCTAACCCTAACCCTAACCCTAACCCTAACCCTAACCCTAACCCTAACCCTAACCCTAACCCTAACCCTAACCCTAACCCTAACCCTAACCCTAACCCTAACCCTAACCCTAACCCTAACCCTAACCCTAACCCTAACCCTAACCCTAACCCTAACCCTAACCCTAACCCTAACCCTAACCCTAACCCTAACCCTAACCCTAACCCTAACCCTAACCCTAACCCTAACCCTAACCCTAACCCTAACCCTAACCCTAACCCTAACCCTAACCCTAACCCTAACCCTAACCCTAACCCTAACCCTAACCCTAACCCTAACCCTAACCCTAACCCTAACCCTAACCCTAACCCTAACCCTAACCCTAACCCTAACCCTAACCCTAACCCTAACCCTAACCCTAACCCTAACCCTAACCCTAACCCTAACCCTAACCCTAACCCTAACCCTAACCCTAA
This sequence comes from Rangifer tarandus platyrhynchus, assembly GCA_949782905.1. Lineage (NCBI taxonomy): Eukaryota > Metazoa > Chordata > Mammalia > Artiodactyla > Cervidae > Rangifer > Rangifer tarandus. The sequence continues at coordinate 4,826 of CATKSN020000704.1, forward strand.
CCCTAACCCTAACCCTAACCCTAACCCTAACCCTAACCCTAACCCTAACCCTAACCCTAACCCTAACCCTAACCCTAACCCTAACCCTAACCCTAACCCTAACCCTAACCCTAACCCTAACCCTAACCCTAACCCTAACCCTAACCCTAACCCTAACCCTAACCCTAACCCTAAC